>OY759241.1:2500-5000 GCA_963662185.1 Eilema griseolum
ACCTAACCTAACCTAACCTAACCTAACCTAACCTAACCTAACCTAACCTAACCTAACCTAACCTAACCTAACCTAACCTAACCTAACCTAACCTAACCTAACCTAACCTAACCTAACCTAACCTAACCTAACCTAACCTAACCTAACCTAACCTAACCTAACCTAACCTAACCTAACCTAACCTAACCTAACCTAACCTAACCTAACCTAACCTAACCTAACCTAACCTAACCTAACCTAACCTAACCTAACCTAACCTAACCTAACCTAACCTAACCTAACCTAACCTAACCTAACCTAACCTAACCTAACCTAACCTAACCTAACCTAACCTAACCTAACCTAACCTAACCTAACCTAACCTAACCTAACCTAACCTAACCTAACCTAACCTAACCTAACCTAACCTAACCTAACCTAACCTAACCTAACCTAACCTAACCTAACCTAACCTAACCTAACCTAACCTAACCTAACCTAACCTAACCTAACCTAACCTAACCTAACCTAACCTAACCTAACCTAACCTAACCTAACCTAACCTAACCTAACCTAACCTAACCTAACCTAACCTAACCTAACCTAACCTAACCTAACCTAACCTAACCTAACCTAACCTAACCTAACCTAACCTAACCTAACCTAACCTAACCTAACCTAACCTAACCTAACCTAACCTAACCTAACCTAACCTAACCTAACCTAACCTAACCTAACCTAACCTAACCTAACCTAACCTAACCTAACCTAACCTAACCTAACCTAACCTAACCTAACCTAACCTAACCTAACCTAACCTAACCTAACCTAACCTAACCTAACCTAACCTAACCTAACCTAACCTAACCTAACCTAACCTAACCTAACCTAACCTAACCTAACCTAACCTAACCTAACCTAACCTAACCTAACCTAACCTAACCTAACCTAACCTAACCTAACCTAACCTAACCTAACCTAACCTAACCTAACCTAACCTAACCTAACCTAACCTAACCTAACCTAACCTAACCTAACCTAACCTAACCTAACCTAACCTAACCTAACCTAACCTAACCTAACCTAACCTAACCTAACCTAACCTAACCTAACCTAACCTAACCTAACCTAACCTAACCTAACCTAACCTAACCTAACCTAACCTAACCTAACCTAACCTAACCTAACCTAACCTAACCTAACCTAACCTAACCTAACCTAACCTAACCTAACCTAACCTAACCTAACCTAACCTAACCTAACCTAACCTAACCTAACCTAACCTAACCTAACCTAACCTAACCTAACCTAACCTAACCTAACCTAACCTAACCTAACCTAACCTAACCTAACCTAACCTAACCTAACCTAACCTAACCTAACCTAACCTAACCTAACCTAACCTAACCTAACCTAACCTAACCTAACCTAACCTAACCTAACCTAACCTAACCTAACCTAACCTAACCTAACCTAACCTAACCTAACCTAACCTAACCTAACCTAACCTAACCTAACCTAACCTAACCTAACCTAACCTAACCTAACCTAACCTAACCTAACCTAACCTAACCTAACCTAACCTAACCTAACCTAACCTAACCTAACCTAACCTAACCTAACCTAACCTAACCTAACCTAACCTAACCTAACCTAACCTAACCTAACCTAACCTAACCTAACCTAACCTAACCTAACCTAACCTAACCTAACCTAACCTAACCTAACCTAACCTAACCTAACCTAACCTAACCTAACCTAACCTAACCTAACCTAACCTAACCTAACCTAACCTAACCTAACCTAACCTAACCTAACCTAACCTAACCTAACCTAACCTAACCTAACCTAACCTAACCTAACCTAACCTAACCTAACCTAACCTAACCTAACCTAACCTAACCTAACCTAACCTAACCTAACCTAACCTAACCTAACCTAACCTAACCTAACCTAACCTAACCTAACCTAACCTAACCTAACCTAACCTAACCTAACCTAACCTAACCTAACCTAACCTAACCTAACCTAACCTAACCTAACCTAACCTAACCTAACCTAACCTAACCTAACCTAACCTAACCTAACCTAACCTAACCTAACCTAACCTAACCTAACCTAACCTAACCTAACCTAACCTAACCTAACCTAACCTAACCTAACCTAACCTAACCTAACCTAACCTAACCTAACCTAACCTAACCTAACCTAACCTAACCTAACCTAACCTAACCTAACCTAACCTAACCTAACCTAACCTAACCTAACCTAACCTAACCTAACCTAACCTAACCTAACCTAACCTAACCTAACCTAACCTAACCTAACCTAACCTAACCTAACCTAACCTAACCTAACCTAACCTAACCTAACCTAACCTAACCTAACCTAACCTAACCTAACCTAACCTAACCTAACCTAACCTAACCTAACCTAACCTAACCTAACCTAACCTAACCTAACCTAACCTAACCTAACCTAACCTAACCTAACCTAACCTAACCTAACCTAACCTAACCTA